>JASJET010000330.1:5130000-5165000 GCA_034092305.1 Diaprepes abbreviatus | reverse complement strand
CTAAGTTTTATTGTTTTTGACTTTATATATTTCAAAAATTTGCAGTTTTTAAAATATTAGCAATATAACATTTTCGTATTGTAAAAATGCTAAATCGCTTATCTACACATAGTCCAAGATCCCAGGGGCCTCAGACGTTACTTATTTTTGAACTTTTCAACCTAAATGTGTTTAAGAGTGTATGCGTACTCGCTACCGTGGCTAGGCGGCCCGCTTACAGGTAGCAGGTAGAAAAGGTAGGCAGGAAAACAACTTATTTTAACAAATGTTCAAAATTTCTACCCTGAACTTCCAAACATTTTTCGCATTTCCGAATTAGTTCATCATGTTTGGCCGCTCTAATTGAATCTGTAGATAAACTTTCCAACGCGTCCCTTATCCTTGCCATACAATCCTCAATCATTGTCACTGGATTCAAATAAACGATGTTTTTTTTTTATCGTTTCCTATATGGAATAATCTAAGGCAGCAAAATCAGGAAAACGAGGCGGTCATAGAAATGGTTCAATGCTGGCAATTCACTTTTCATAAAATGATACTTGTAAGATGTTGGTAACTGGAACGGTTGAGTCTCATTTTCAGTATTTAATTTTAAAATATCTCACAATCAAAAATTAAAAAAATATTATTTTTAGCAAAATTCTATGAACTGATGAACAAAAAAATCGCCAACAAATCCGAAAACCACACGTACATCTCCAAAGAAAAATACGTTCAACTCATTCAAGAGATAAAAGAAGCTAAAACACTTCGAGTAAAGAAACCCAAACACTACAGACGATTACATCGATTTGATGTTATTAATATAAACGGAGAAGATAAACTTATTGCTCATCGGAATCTAGATTTTGAAGATATTCGATTTTACGTATGCCATGAAGAGTTATTTAAAGTGATTCATGAATTGCATTATGCGACTCATCACGGTGGGAGAGATAAAGTTTTAAAGGAAGCCAAGCTGATGTATAAAAATGTAACTTCTGAAGCTGTGGCGCAGTATTTAGAGTTGTGTGATGTTTGTCGAAATAAAAGATCATGCAAAAACTAAAATTTGTATATCTGGAAGAAGAATGCAGTGTTCCAATAAATTTTGACACATTTTATTTTGTTTTTTAGCGCCATCTAGAAGGGGTCGATGTACAGGGTGAGTCAACGATTGGATGAAGTAGTTTGTGCCTTTTCGGTGAAATTAACAAAGAAACTATATTTATTGTTTGGTACAGTTTATTTTTACGCAGATTTTAAAAATATTTAGGACTCTACAGGGTGAGCCAAAAAACTAGGACAGCATAAAGTTGTATTTTTTTAAATAGAACACCCTATATACGAATCGTATTTTCCATTTAGCTTATAATTCTAAATCTTTTTTATTAAGGGTTTACTATAACAAAACTTTATAGTTTCTGAGATAATTAAGTTTAAAGAAAAAAAGTCACATTTTCAAGCATCAATTCAATCCTAAATAACGTTTTCAATTTTATGACAAATATATTCAAATTTGGAATTTAGCAAGGCCAAGGACAAGTTAACATAATTCTTACCTAATATTTGCAATAAAAGCTACAGGGTGTTGAACACATCGGCTCAAATTTGAACAAGTTTAAATGAATAAATATCTTTTTTTTTAAATGGTACACCCTGTATATTTTCATGTTATTTAATAGAGTAATAAAAACCCTAAAAGTTTTGTTCAATATATCCTATACCTATTTACAATAGTTTTTGAGATATTTGAGTTTTTCTTATTTTCCATACTTTTTTACAGAAAAATTGCCTTCTTGCTCAAAGAATTTAGAAAATGAAGTATCCTGATCGACGCCAGCCTAATACCCATACTTTTCAAAACTTAATGCAAAGATTTGATTCTTCTGGTACTGTTGATTATCCAAAACGTAAAGTGGTGAACAAACCAGTAACTAATTAAGAAAAAGAACTACAAGTATTGTTAAATGTTCAGGAAAATCCTTATATTGGTAGCCGTCAGTTAGCAGCATTATGTGAAACATCACAATCCACCGCTAATCGTACTACCAAGAAATATAGGTATCATCCATATCACATGGAATTACACCAAGAATTGCATGGACAGGATTTTGAAAGTCGTGTAAACTTTTGTCGTACAATAAATGCGGAGATTCAATTAAATCCAAATTTATTATGCAAGGTAATGTTTAGTGACGAAGCTACTTTTAGAAGTAACGGTGCCGTAAATAGACGCAACATGCATTATTATGCCACAGAAAACCCATTTTGGATTAGAGAGGTGCAACATCAAAACCACTGGTCATTAAATGTTTGGTGTGGTATTCATCATAATCGAATTATTGGACCCTACTTTTTTAATGAACCACTAAATGGCCATAGTTACCTGAACTTTCTACAAGAAGAACTACCCCAACTGCTTCAAGGTCTCGATAGGGATGAGCTCGACAGTATGTGGTTCCAGCACGATGGTGCGCCTCCGCATTACCATCGTGAAGTTCGTGCGTTTTTGGACCAACGATATCCGCAAAAATGGATTGGACGTGGGGGTTTCATTGAGTGGCCACCAAGGTCTTGCGACATCACCCCATTAGATTTCTTCCTATAGGGTTATATTAAAAATAAGGTGTATGTTAATCCACCAACAACAGTGGAAGATATGCGAAACAGGATTAGGGATACCTGTAGAACAATAACGCCACTAATTTTGTCCAGGGTCCGAGAAAATCTGCAAAAAAGACTAAATTTGTGCATTGCACAAGAGGGTTGTTTATTCGAACACTTATTAAAAAGAAATAATTAATCTCAGTATTTAATAGGTAATTTTTTTGTTTCAATTTAGTATAAAAGTAAATATGTATTTGCCTTGCCGTTATTGTTGTGTTAATTTTTTCACATTTTGTTTAATTAAACTATTGCCGTTGTAATATAACAAATAATGTATTTCATCATATTTAACCACATTCTGTTTGTTTCTGTAGTTTCTTTTTATTATTTTACATGGCTACTATGATAATGAAGACTATTTCTGTAAAAAAGTATGGAAAATAAGAAAAACTGAAATATCTCAAAAACTATTATAAATAGGTATAGGATATATTGAACAAAACTTTTAGGGTTTTTATTATTCTATTAAATAACATGAAAATATACAGGGTGTACCATTTAAAAAAAAGATTCAAATTCAAATTTGAGCCGATGTGTTCAACACCCTGTAGCTTTTATTGCAAATATTAGGTAAAAATTATGTTAACTTGTCCTTGGCCTTGCTAAATTCCAAATTTGAATATATTTGTCACAAAATTGAAAACGTTATTTAGGATTGAATTGATGCTTGAAATGTGACTTTTTTTCTTTAAACTTAATTATCTCAGAAACTATAAGGTTTTGTTATAGTAAACCCTTAATAAAAAAGATTTAAAATTATAAGCTAAATCGAAAATACGATTCGTATATAAGGTGTTCTATTTAAAAAATACAACTTTATGCTGTCCTAGTTTTTTGGCTCATCCTGTAGAGTCCTAAATATTTTTAAAATCTGCGTAAAAATAAACTGTATCAAACGATAAATATAGTTTCTTTGTTAATTTCACCGAAAAGGCACGAACCTACTTCATCCAATCGTTGACTCACCCTGTACAAACATAATATTAGTTATAACAATTTTATAATAAAAATAAAAAAACGTCCATTTATTTACTACAAATTAGATGGTTCTAATTTTATTTTTTTTAGCAAAGTTTTCGTGTGGCAAATGTGGAAAATGTTATGCGCAGGAACGAAACTTGAGACGACATCAGAATTATGAATGCGAGAAAGCTCCCAGATTTTTTTGCCTGTATTGTGATTACGGATGTTATAGACATAATGTGTTGAATTTACATATGTCAAAAAAGCATCCGGAGCGCTTTTTACTTAAATAAATCATCAGATAAGGAATGGCTTTTAATAAATTTTCTTTATTAATATTGGTTTTATAAAATTAAGAGTGTAGGGTTCCAATATTCTTAATTTTCCATATAACCAAGAATACCCAGTCCATTATTAGATTTTTATCAGACAGTGAGTCTGATACTTTGATATATATATATATATATATATATATATATATATATATATATATATATATATATATATATACAATAAAATAGAATATAATATTGGCGAAGCGGACGTGAAAATTTGTCAATCTACATGATTCTCGTATTAAAAAGTGCGGAGCACTCCAAAATATGGAAAAACTCCGGGTCCGACAGATGGCAACAGCGCTGTTTCGTCCTGATATGGGACTCGTCAGGCCACTGCAGTCGGTACAAACCATCATCTCGCCTTTGCATCGTATAAAGCTGAATTTATAATCAAAACACAGCAAATAAGACGACAAAGGCGACGTCTCGATGGTCCACTTGATAATACAAGAACCACACAGATTAACAAAGTTTGTAAAAGAACCGTCATATGGTGGCGCGACGGTGAATTAAAACAGAAATATGTAAAATCGAGTACACGAAACGCGCTGCCCAAAGGATAGGGGTCGCATTTTTCGGTACTGGCAAGCAAGCCTACCGCTATTTAAGCAGCCAAAGCCACGTGCCGCACCAAACGATCGCGCCACCATATGACGGTTATTTTACAAACTTTGTTAATCTGTGTGGTTCTTGTATTATCAAGTGGACCATCGAGATGTCGCCTTTGTCGTCTTATTTGCCGTATTTTGATTATAAATTGGGCTTTATACGATGCAAAGGCGAGATGATGGTTTGTACCGACTGCGGTGGCCTGACGAGTCCCATATTAGGACGAAACAGCGCTGTCGCCATCTGTCGGACCCGGAGTTTTTCCATGTTTTGGAGTGCTCCGCACTTTTTAATACGAGAATCATGTAGATTGACAGATTTTCACGTCCGCTTCGCCAATATTTTACTCTATTTTATTTTAAATTACACGGACAAAAACTTATCTACATATTTATTTATTTGTTTGGCTTTGAAACACGCTAAACGATGCTCTCATGGTGGGATCGTTTGGTGCGGCACGTGGCTTTGGCTGCTTAAATAGCGGTAGGCTTGCTTGCCAGTACCGAAAAATGCGACCCCTATCCTTTGGGCAGCGCGTTTCGTGTACTCGATTTTACATATTTCAGTTTTAATTCATTGTCCCGCCACCATATGACGGTTCTTTTACAAACTTTGTTAATCTGTGTGGTTCTTGTATTATCAAGTGGACCATCGAGATGTCACCTTTGTCGTCTTATTTGCTGTATTTTGATTATAAATTCAGCTTTATACGATGCAAAGGCGAGATGATGGTTTGTACCGACTGCGGTGGCCTGACGAGTCCCATATCAGGACGAAACAGCGCTGTCGCTATCTGTCGGACCCGGAGTTTTTCCATATTTTGGAGTGCTCCGCACTTTTTAATACGAGAATCATGTAGATTGACAAATTTTCACGTCCGCTTCGCCAATATTTTATTCTATTTTATTTTAAATTACACGGACAAAAACTTATCTACATATTATATATATATATATATATATATATATATATATATAACAGTGGCGACTCCTACTGTTTAGACAGATAGTGCCAGTACGTAAGATAAAATACAAAATCATTATCAGCCACGTCAAAAAACAAGTCCCTTACCTGTAGTCATGGGAAGAAGAACTAAATTGTGTTTTTTATGTTTAGCGTCTTGATTTTATCTCATATATGAACAAGTTTCATCAGCTGCACAACACACGTATATGCAGGGGCGGATCCAGCCTCTCTCTTTGGGGGGGGGGGTGATATCACAAAAGTACAGTAGTGCAGGCGAAAGCAAGTTGTAGACGGGGAGGGGGGGACACCAGCAACATTCCCATTTCTAGTGTAAAAGTCAGGGTCGGGTCTATTTTTCTGAATTTAAAGCTCTTGGAGAGGGGGGGGGCGATCACAAGAAAAACAAGTTGTCAAGAGGATTGTAGGATGCGAGCAGCATACATAATCTTAGTATAAGAGGCAGAATCGGGTCTATTTTCCTTAATTCAAAGCTCTTGGGAGGTGGCTATTGCAAGAAAAACAAGCTGACAACAGGATGGGGGGAAGTGCCAGCAGCATGCACATTCCTAATATAAAAGGCAGAATCGGTTTTATTTCCATGAGCTCAAAGCTCATAGGAAGGGGAGGGGCGACCGCAAGCATACCCATTCCTATACTCTATTCAAGAACTAGAGAGAGTGGTAAAACTGTTACCGAAACCTCCAACGTCCCTGCTCCAGTGCCGCAGGCAACTGAGAACTGTCGTAAATCTAATTATATTTAATTATATTTAAATATTATAAGCTTGTATAAATTTACTGCTACAATAAAATTTCTGATAGTTGAATTTAATTTCTGTCAGTGAGCAAAGTACACCTGACAGTGTGTCCTTAGTGATTTATCTTGTTTGTTCTTCTTTTTGTATATTCTTTGAGATTAGTGAGATACCTAAAAGATATGGATTCCACATCTATATTTATTCCAAGATCGTTAAACAAGGGCCTTTTTTCCTCAACGAAAAACTTATTACCATGAATGTTTATGATACCATAAGATATCAATATCTAGATAATAATGTTAAAAGCTCTGTTGAGATGTGTTCCAACATGACAGGAGTTGGAAAATCTACTGAATGTACTGAATACTGGAGGAGAAAAAAACGACTGGAATTGTTAGTACTCCTAAGCCACATTCGATCACAGGCAGACGAAAAACTTCGTTGGAAGAAGAGATGTAAACTGCAATAAAAGAAGTTGTACATACATTTTATTAGGAGAAGCAAATCCCAACCGTCGACAAAATTCTAACTAAAATTAATGAAGATCGGGATTTACCTGAAACTAAAATGTAGAAACTCGACCTCATGATCGGTGAGATAGAGGAACCAATTATAATTAATTTGAGCGAAGATAGATTCCCTGACTTTGACTACAAATTAGATACGTAATGTTTGCTTGATCGCCCCCACCGCCCCTCCCCTTGGATCCGCGCCTGCGTATATGACAAAACAGTATATGTATTCCCATGCACCCGCTTATCCATATTCTTTTATCATAACTATATATTTTTATTAAACTTCCGACTTTGTTTTCAAATTTTAAATAAAATAAGGGCCGCACACACTCTTAAGATTTTCCTCTAAAGGGCTAGTAAAAAACTAACGTTGTTCATAGTCATAGCTGCAAATAAAACGACTTTTAGTAATAACACGAAAACATACACTGTTGTAGAAAAAGATTATATAAATAGCTTGGTAAACACATAATAAATACCTAAAACTGACTTTAAAGTATTTTTAGAACGGTTTATTGCAAACAAAATAAGCACGAACTCATTTTCTGTAACAGTAATGCATAGTTTCATATTTTTTGCTCACATGTAAGCTCCACTAGATCTTCGTCTTTCTACTGTGCCAAAAGCAAAAGGAATTCGGAAAAGTTTAGAGTAAAAACAATAACAAAAATTAACGATTACTGTTACAGGGTGTTCGGCAGAAACATTAAAAGACTTAGAGAGACTTAAAGTAACTGAAAATGTTGTAAATGAGGTTATCTATTACACCTTAAAATTTGGGATTTTTTTTTAAATGGCGCATCACCTCAACCTTATTCTAGTGTCATGATCTTGTTTTAAGACACTACGTATAAAATGATTTTCATTTTTATCGCCTGAAAAAAGTACTTGTTCTATTTTGACGGCCTTACGAACTTCATCAGTGAGATAGTACTGGATCGAGGATTGAATTTAAGAAAATTCCTTAGTTTTCTAATCCAAGCTTCGAGTTGGTAGTTTTAAACAGTTGGATTGTAGAAAAAAACTTTTTTTTTAATTTTCAACTAACATTTAGCAGGTTTAGGATTTAATCAACATTGAACACAGAATCATCAGAATATTCACGTTCTTTCGTTCCCTTGATACATATGTTGACAGATGATTTGAAAATTAATATTCTCAAGATGTTGTGTGCTTACCTATGATGGGGTAAGAAAACGAATATTCTGATTATCCTGTGCTGTAAATATCCTTTTAAAATTACTTTGTTAATAGTTGCACTTTCTTTAATATTTTTTAGCATTTTTTTGCATGGCATATATTTTTTTAGATATATCAATCTCTCGCCACGGGACTTACACCTTAGTCAACGGCTTCTACATCTGTAACACCTGCTGTAAAACTTTTTCTAAAGCTAACTATTCTCGTCATATAGACGCTTGCATAAGAGGTGAAAAGAGTGTGATTTCACCATTAGGATCGTTCAGTTGTGAAGAATGTGGAAGAATATACACCCAAAGAAGAAATTTAAAAAGGCATCAAGTTTATGAGTGTGGTAAAGATCCGCAATTTACTTGTCCATTTTGTTCTTATAAGAGTTACAGGAATAACGTGTTGACAAAACATTTAATGAAAAAGCACCCTGAAGCTTTGAATAGCAAGGATATTTAGTGGAAGGACCAATACTTGACTACCGAAAGTGCCTGTTTTACTTATCTATAGGTAATCTAAGAACAGAACATAGGATAACTGCAACCATTAATGGATATTATAAGGAAATAATTGTTTAAATCTATATATATATATATATATATATATATATATATATATATATATATATATATATATAAGTAAGATTGCTACAAGAATCAGAGGCAATCATGAAATAAACTTCTTTTTAATTTGTTACATTCGGTGGCGATGGCTACTTGCATGAACTTAAAGATGACACCGGTATATTCATTTTCTAGATAATATTCTTATTGTAGAGCTCAAAAATAGCAAGTTTTTACTACAAGTACACAGTCTATTACTGGTGCAGTTACCCTACTTTTAACCAAAAGTTCGATAAAAATTAAAGCTAGTAAACCTCAAATTACCTCCGTGAACTACACTGAGAAAAAGCGACCTCATGCTTGTTGGACGATCGGTTACCTCGTGGTTACCGTTTTAGGGGATTCGGAACTCAAACAGCTTATTTATTGGAGTATTACAAATGCGATTATATGGGTGTGTTTTGGTTGCGCAAATATTATTATTATTTTTTTTCTTTAAATTTGGCAAGTGTATAAATATTTTTTTGCGCGAATTAACTTAAATAATTAGGTTTGTAATTAATAAAGAAAATGTGTGATTTTTAACTTCTGAATTAGTGAAAATCAAGTGCAAACTTAAAAGATGTAAGCTGGGCTTTTGACGGAGCGGTTATGAATATATTTAATAGGAGCTCATTTTTAAACCGCGAATAATACAATTTTAGAAACTTTCAGGATATTCAATGGCAAAAACTGTATGCATGCTCTTAATAAAAAATATTTATCGTTCTAGCATGGAGGATTTCTTGTGGCTAATGTTCGGGGCGGAGAGAGGAAGGGGGAGGGGGGAATTTGGTTCATTACGCCTAGTTATCTTTAAAAAGGATAATTGAATTTCTTCATATATTTTCTAACTTTATACTACCTGAATTTTTGACAATTGAACCTTTTCATTCGATATTCGAGTATTTTGAGTTGTTTTCAGTTTAAAATTTTTTGTTTTCAAAGATAGTCCATAGTTTAGAAATATAAGGGTTTTAATTGAAGTATGCGGTTTTTACTATACACAAAACTTTTTATAAAGTGACAGCTTGTTTTTGTATAGAACTATTTTTTAACATGTAAAATGAAATTATTTTTATATTCGTATTTTATATATCGGAAATGTTGGTTTTATTAAATATATGTACAAAACTAGATTTTTCTTTACATTTTAATACCTAAACCTAATCGATATTGCTAAACCAAAAGAATAATTTGCAGTTTATTAAATCAATCTGTTTCCCGCCCAAAACTATATATATATATATATATATATATATATATATATATATATATATATATATATATATATATATATATATAATGAAACAAATGCGAAACAGTAAATGCAAACTTCGCTCCATCATATCCCTTCTATGTTAGAGGTTGCACAGTTAGAATAAACTGTAATAAAACACAATTCATCCTATTCCACCACCATCGAGATGGTGGCCTATCTGTACCACCATACCGAGAAGAAAGTCAAAGCTTACACTCCCCGCCACAGTGATACGGCAGAGATACATGTTTCGTCTTTCACTAGACTCATCAGGGTACCGACATGCACCTGGCTGTGCAAAGGACAGATCGGAAGGAAGTATGCAACACTGAACGCGGCTTCGCCTACCTCTCGTCGGATGGCTTTTATATGGCTATACGGATTTCACGGATTCCTGTGTGAATATATAATGTGGATATAACCACTGCTAATGCATCTCACACGGAGGAATCCGTGAAATCCGTATAAACATATAAAAGCCATTCGACGAGAGGTCGGCGAAGCCGCGTTCAGTGTTGCATACTTCCTTCCGATCTGTCCTTTGCACAGCCAGGTGCATGTCGGTACCCTGATGAGTCTAGTGAGAGACGAAACATGTATCTCTGCCGTATCACTGTGGCGGGGAGTGTAAGCTTTGACTTTCTTCTCAGTATGGTGGTACAGGTAGGCCACCATCTCGATGGTGGTGGAATACGATGAATTGTGTTTTATTACAGTTTATTCTAACTATGCAACCTCTAACACAGAAGGGATATGATGGAGAAAAGTTTGCATTTACTGTTTCGCATTTATTTCATATATATATATATATATATATATATATATATATATATATATATATATATATATATATGAAGTAAAATTATATATATATATATATATATATATATATATATATATATATATATAATAAAATAGAATAAAATATTTGGCGTAGCGGACGTGAAAATTTGTCAATCTACATGATTCTCGTATTAAAAAGTGCGGAGCACTCCAAAGTATGGAATAACTCCGGGTCCGACAGATGGCGACAGCGCTGTTTCGTCCTAATATGGGACTCGTCAGGCCACCGCAGTCGGTACAAACCATCATCTCGCCTTTGCATCGTATAAGCCATACTTATAATCAAAATACGGCAAATAAGACGACAAAGGCGACATCTCGATGGTCCACTCGATAATACAAGAACCATACAGATTAACAAAGTTTGTAAGAGAACCGTCATATGGTGGCGCGACGGTGAATTAAAACAGAAATATGTAAAATCGAGTACACGAAACGCGCTGCCCAAAAGATAGGGGTCGCATTTTTCGGTACTGGCAAGCAAGCATACCGCTATTTAAGCAGCCAAAGCGGCATGCTTGCTTGCCAGTACCGAAAAATGCGACCCCTATCTTTTGGGCAGCGCGTTTCGTGTACTCGATTTTACATATTTCTGTTTTAATTCACCGTCGCGCCACCATATGACGGTTCTCTTACAAACTTTGTGAATCTGTATGGTTCTTGTATTATCGAGTGGACCATCGAGATGTCGCCTTTGTCGTCTTATTTGCCGTATTTTGATTATAAGTATGGCTTATACGATGCAAAGGCGAGATGATGGTTTGTACCAACTGCGGTGGCCTGACGAGTCCCATATTAGGACGAAACAGCGCTGTCGCCATCTGTCGGACCCGGAGTTATTCCATACTTTGGAGTGCTCCGCACTTTTTAATACGAGAATCATGTAGATTGACAAATTTTCACGTCCGCTACGCCAAATATTTTATTCTATTTTATTTTAAATTACACGGACAAAAACTTATCTACATATTTATATATATATAATATATATATATATATATATATATATATATATATATATATATATATATATATATATATATATATTTATTTATTTTCTTGATTCTTGAACCATAGATTATATCATTTTTTCTTTATTTTGTGGTTCTATATTTAATAAAAACACAAAACAATTGACGTTTCGCCCTTTATCAAGGCATTTTCAAAATTTTTTCCTTCTTGACATTTTGCTACTCTGTTACAAATCATTGTTTTGTGTTTTTATTAAATATAGAACGTAAACCCAAGAAAAGACAAAATAAAGAAAAAATATATATATATATATATATATATATATATATATATATATATATATATATATATAAATTTGACTCTGGCAACAACTTCTGCTTCGATCGAGATGAAAATTAACCAAAATAATAGTAGTCACGTGATTAGAATTATCCGTCAAATTTTAATTTCTTTTTCTAAAAAAATTCAAAAGTGGGGTTATGTCTTAAAATATCGAGAAAAGTAATTGGAAAAATACAATTTTTATTCCATATGCAAAATTTCTGCTGTATAGATAACTTAGACTATCCATTTTTTTTTAAATTGCAACACTGTTGCAAAATAGGACTCAACGCAACCTACATAAAAATTCTTGCTTTTGCCAACGCCAACAGTGGTACAATTTACGAAAAATGAGCAAAAAATCTAAATTATCTTATACTGATGAAATTTTGCATATGAGCTAAAAATTGCATTCAGAAACTAATAACTTTTTTCGATATTTTGAGATATAACCCCACTTTTGAATTCTTTATGGAAAAAAATTAAAATTTGACAGATAATGCTAATCAAGTGACTACTATTTTTTTAATTAATTTTCATCTCAATCGATGCAGAAATTGATGCCAAAGTCAATTTAGAATAAAGCTATTAATAAAAAAATCCCAAATGATGCGGACTTTACCGGTTTATATATATATATATATATATATATATATATATATATATATATATATATATATATATATATATATTTATTATATAAGTGTAAGATATCTAATTAGTTTTAAATTCTCGATTAAATTCAAAAAATAACCAAAAAACATTGTTTAAATTAGTTTTGTCCTTTTTCTTTCATTATTTTAAACATTTAGAACCATACTAATCACCACCTACACGATCAACGTAGATGTCTCTGTCTATAAGTTTCGCCAATCAGTCAGGTAAAAAAATATTTAGTCACTACATTTTGATCTTGTTTTGGCTTCTTATAGTTTTAATGGTCTCATACGAAATATCACTCATATTAGGTTAGGATGGTCTGCTTGGGTTTTTTCTTGACAGTTAGTAGCAATATAACTAAAATAAAGTTGCTCAAAGTTTCGTTAAAAAACGAATGGTTTTATTTCTAAGTATTTCAAACAACTGTTTCAAACTTTGCAGAACTGCATGCAACTAATGATCGAGTCTAAATAGTGTGTATCCTCGTGAATCTATCATTCAACTATGGATGGAAACATGTTTAATCCGATTTAGGCTTGTTTAAACTTGACTTATGTTGCAGCTTAATTTATCGGTCTCAATCATATACAGGAATAAGCTACTTTGATATATATATTTTTTTTTATTTCTAGAGACGTATATCCGTATTAAGGACAAATTTGTTTGCAAGAAATGCCTCAAAGGCTACACCAAAAAAACCAACTATTACCGTCACAAAAGGGAATGCGGTATGGAAAAAAGAAAACAGTGTCAATTTTGTGGATACAAGTCTTTTCGATCCGATTGTCTAAAGATCCATATTCTCAATGCTCACGGTCTTGAGAAATATAACCTAACACTAAGAAGTAACTAGGGTGATTTCAAGCAATAAATCTATTAAAAAACTGAATATCTTTTAATGCTCATGCCAGATATGCATGCATTTTAAGCAGCGTCCACACAGCTTTGTAACGTAACGTGTGGACGAAACGTGTCCACGTAACGTGTTGACGTAACGTGGTACGCGGAGCAGGTGGAGTCTATAAACTCGTCGCGTGTCAAAATGTCTTATCAAATTTGTTATATCGTAATCAAAAACAAATCAAAATTTGTGGGTTCGCCGTTTCATTGAATTCAGGGTATAATTAAAATATGGTATTAAAAAAAAACCTCATATTCTCCTCGATGTTCTGGACATAGAAAATAAGATAAAATTATTTTGGGAATGTTATTGAAATCTATATAATACTGGCTTTTGTTTAGTAGTATATTTATGGCTCGAAGATTAATCTTTTTATTCCAGTCAAATAAGCGAAAAAAAGACTTAGTTGGGGACAGTCATTCATCCAGGCAGAGATCCGGATTTTCGGGTAATATACCCCTTTAGAAATAAAAGTATATGTTCTCTGCATGAGATTTTGTGTTATAAACCTTTTTGTAAACAATTAAAGGTCGTAAAATGCGTTTTTTTTCACTTTTTTGCTTACCAGCAAAAACTAAAGAAATTTTTGGGTAAAATGGAATAGCCATCTTGTAGAGAAATGAAAAACCTACAAATTGATTTTTTATCGATATTGATATTTTTATTTGTTGCTGAGAAAAATGCAAAACAAGGTCAAAATTGTTATAATGTTCAATTAACAATAACTATTGCTAAATGCAACTTACGACTTTGTTGTTACGTAAAAAGTTGAATCTTTTAGTGCTTAATATGTGGTAAAAATTTCATATCGATTCATCAAATAGTTTGTGTAAAATTTAATTTGTTTATCACAGGCGAACGAATTTCGTAATAACATTCTAGCTCCATTGATGAAGGTACACCGATTGTGAGCACATCTCATGAAAGAGGAACTTTTCTTCTATGAGAAGTATTACATGGAATTGAGGAAAATTAATTTTAAATTGGTACATTTTGACCTTGTAAACAAATTAAATAACTTTTTTGTTTTCGCCGATAAAAAAATTCTGTTTGCATATTTGGAAAGTTGGCCGTTAAAATAATTTTTCCCGAAAATCCGGGTCTCTGCCTGGATTGTCCCGGCGAAATGCTTATTTTACTGATATATTTGTTCAGTTAACTTCTTGTACAAATATTGAAATAAATTATTTACCTTCGCCATTTGTCAAGAAAATAAATTATGTTTATTTCGTGTGCTTTTTAAAATTTCTTGTGTCAAAATTTTAATGCTTAGAAGAATTGAAATATTTTACTATTAAAGTGGCTAATATCATTTTTTTTGAGGTTTTTTTCAGCAATAAATATAAACACGGATAACGTTTTTAGCATACGAACGAAATAATGCTTTATTTATTAATAGAATTAAAATTGCTTGACAAAAAATTATGTTAAAGAAAATTTGGTGAGCATGGGAAATTTAAAATCGGAATTTTAGAAGAGGAAGCAGAAAAATGATGGAACCAAAAAAAAACGGTGAAAACATAAATATTATTGTGTCTAAGTTAAAATATAAAATTGATTAAAGTTTATTATTTGGGTTCGAATAGTATTAAAATTATTTAAACATATCCTTGAATTGATGTGATGGAATTTATTTTATATGACTCTATTTTTTGTGTAGTTCTTTTTTTTTTTTGAATTTGCTATACACAGTATCCAGGTTATTTTACAAAATAAGTTTTATACAGGGTTTAAAATACATTAAAGCATTTATTTATTTATCTATTTATTTTTTTATTTTTGAAATTTTATCTCTGGTTAATTAAGTTGAGGTATATTTAACTGAGGTTACTTATAGCTTCTCGATTGTTAATGGCGGTTTTGTTTTATTAATTGCAACCGTTTCTTTTATTGTTAATTTATAATTAATCTGAATCTTGAATTGATGTTTCGGTATTGTTCGGGTTTCGTGTTCGTGTAATGCAGTTGATCTATTCTTTGTATATTCATGACTATTCAATCTATTGTCTAAGTACTGTGCTGTCATTCCAATATAAGTTTTAGGATAGTTCTGTTTTCTAGGTACTTTATTTTTTAAGAGGGAGATAAAATTTTCTGTTTTATGACCAAAAGCAAAGTACCTAAAAAAAGAAATGAAATGTTATTTATTCAATACCGAATATATATATATATATATATATATATATATATATATATATATATATATATATATATATATATATATATATATATATATATATATATTTGTTTATTTATTTATATTCAACATTTTTTAGCAAACCAATTAAAATATTTTTGCCATTGTGGACGTGGCTATACTCTGAGAGCCAATTTGACAAGACACAAAAAAGAGCATGACCAAGTAAATAAAAACCATCATTGTACGTTTTGCGCGTACAAAACTCACAGGAGCGATTGTTTGAAGCATCATATTAAAGTTATGCATACTCATAAAAGTGTGTTTTAAAATCTCATGAAATGAACTGACATATCTTCCTTTGGTTGAATAAAAATATATATTTTTGAAAATTTATTGATGTTTTGTTATTTTATTGTAATTGTTTTTACAGCCAATTATCTGACTAATAAAGGTAATAAATGTACGGATGTGATTAACGCTTTGTGGATTTTCTACCACTAACCACACTTTTTGTTTGTTTCCTTATTCTAAAACTATCATATAGGTATTACGGAAAATGACAGAACCGACACTAAACTTGAGATAAGCTGGCTAAATTTAAAATTGGCCGATGGTTCGAGACTAATTATAAGAAAATATCATAACAGTCTTTTTTAATTTTTGGTTACCAGGGATTAGTGTACTCCAGTTAATAAGTACCAGTGAAATAGAAGAGTTTTTGCCTATTTGGTAATCTTCTTCTTCTTCATGTACCTTCTCCATTTCGGAGGTTGGCTATCATCATTGCTTTTCTGACCTTGGAAGCTGCGGCCTTGAATAGATCAGATGACTTGACGTTGAACCATTCTCGCAAATTCCTAAGCCAGGATATTCTTCTTCTTCCAACAGATCTTTTTCTCACAATCTTTCCCTGGATTATGAGTTGCAGAATCTTATACCTTGGACCTCTCATGATGTGGCCGAGATATTGCAATTTTCTCTTTTTTACTTCATATAGGATCTCTACGTCCTTCTTCATTCTTCTCAGAACCTCCAAATTGGCCACATGTTCTGTCCATGATATTCGCAGCATCCTACGGTAGGTCCACATCTCGAAGGCTTCTAGTTTCTGCTCGCAATGTAAGTTGAGGGTCCAAGCTTCTACACCATACAATAGGACTGGGAATACATAACATTTAAGCATCCGAATTCTTAGGTCCAGGCTCAGATCGCGACTACAGAGCAGCTTCTTGATCTTCACAAAGGATGCACGGGCCTTCTCAATGCGAATCTTTATTTCTGAACAATAGTCCACGGAACAGTTGACACTTGTACCCAAATAGTCATATCTCTTGACTCTTTCCAACCTTTCGCCTTCGACATACAGATGTTCATTGGGTACTTCAGTTTTGGTGACAATCATGTATTTGGTCTTCTTAACATTAAGTGTCAGACCATATTCTCGACTAGTTGTGGTGACATTATTCAACATATTCTGAAGGTTTTGCATGTTTTCGACGAGAAGTACTGTGTCGTCTGCGTAGCGCAAATTGTTCAGTGGAATGCATGCCGTTAACTCGTATTCCACCGGTGTCATTTTCGAGGGCTTTGACGAAGATTTCCTCTGAGTAGAGGTTAAAAAGGAGTGGTGAGAGAACACATCCTTGTCTCACCCCTCGCTTGATCTCCACTGCATTCGTTAGTTCAGATTGGACGCGGACAGATGCACTTTGGTTTAGGTACAGTTTTACAATTATTACAATTTGGTAATAGCATAATCTAAATATTGACTAAAATGTGGTTGTGGGACTTGCATTGTCTTTATTTTTATTTATTTTTATAACGTTTCGATTAGGGTGTATCTCTAATCGTTATCAAGTATAAACTTCAGTTTATACAACCTAATCGAAACGTTGTAAAAATAAATAAAAACAAAGACAATGCACGTCCGACAACCAAATTTTAGTCAATCTTCAACATAGTCTACAACCTTCAAATAATCTAAATATCTTGAACATTATAGACTTTATAGGCATTTCTATAGTTTTCCTCGTTAATACCACCTCTTTTGCATCATTCTAGTTTCAAAAACAGAAGTCGGAGAACTAGGTGGACAATCATACTTTCTCCAGCGTCTCTAATACCATCTAACATAAAAAATATTCAATACCAACAAAATTTTTAGAGTTACGTGTCTTCAGATTGCATTTAACGAAGGGAGATGGCGCTGCTTGTAGTTAATTTTTTATTTTATCCCATATCTCTCTCTCTCTCTCTCTCTCTCTTTGTCAACCTCTGTCCATCCACTCCTGGATGTAGGTCTCTCTCAATTGTTTCCATCTTTCTCTATTCTTCGCCAATCTCATCCACTTTTTGCCCGCCACTGTCTTTATGTCGTCTACCTATCTTTTTTGAGGTCTTCCCGTGCTTCTTGTTGTCTCCCTCGGTCTCCATTCCAGGATTCTTCGTGTTCGTCTGTTGTCCTCATATCGGGCTATGTGACCAACCCATTGCCACTTCATCTTTGCAACCTCCTTCACGATATCTTTGACTTTCGTTCTGCGTCTTATCTCGGTGTTTCTAATCCTGTCTCTCAATGATATTCCAAGCATGTTTCTTTCCATCACTCTTTGGACTGTTTCTAATTTTTTAGCGGACTTTTTGGTGAGGGACATGGTGTCTAATCCATAAGCACCCACCTGTAATAGGCATGTGTCGTATACTTTTCTTTTTAGATTTATGGGAATTGAATTATTTTTCAGGATGTATGCAAGTTTACCGAAAGCGACCCATGTCAGCTGTGTTCTTCTTTTTATTTCAGCATCCTGGTTTGATTTCCCTAGTCTGATGTCATGACCCAAGTATACATAGTGTTCGACGTTTTCTATCCTCTGGTTCTGTATTGTTATGTTTGCCTGTTCGTGGCTCATTATTTTTGTTTTGTTGTAGTTCATTTTAAGGCCTACAGATGCGGATACCTCATTTAGCTGTTGTAGCATTTCGTTCAATTCTTGGAGATTACTTGCTATTAAGATTATGTCATCAGCAAATCTGAGACGGTTCAAGTATATTCCGTCGATGTTTATACCTTTGATGTCGCATTTAAGTTCCTTAAATATGTCCTCCAGGACTAGGGTGAACAGTTTTGGCGAGATAGTGTCCCCTTTGTAGTTTTATGTGGTTCGTTTTCGTCTTGTCATCTATTTTTATTTGAATAGGTGCATTTTCGTACTTACTAGAATAAACGAGTTTGAAACCGGTCTAGAAATGACGGTGCACTGCCATTAGTAGTTCCTTGCTATCTGGGATAATGCATATATATATATATATATATATATATATATATATATATATATGCATTATTTACTGTTTCGCATTTACTTCACTTACATACGGAGTTGCATATAGTTGTACGTTTGCTGAATGTGATTTCAGCACTGCAACTGCTAATGCATCTCACACGGAGGAATCCGTGAAATCCGTATAAACATATATATATATATATATATATATATATATATATATATATATATATATATATATATATATATATGTGTGTGTGTATAGAACGCTTTAAATATTTATAATAACATATTAATTTCTGTGTTTTTAGGAACCACAATTCCCGTAAAATATTTCTGCCCTTGTGGCAGGAAACGTATGTTTATAATCAAGAAAAAAATGACAGTAAATTACGAAGAACAGAATCCGTTATTCCAACAACTTGTATGTCCTTGGTGTCCATACGAAACTCTTGCTAGTGAGAAATTAAAGAACCACGTTACAATAATGCACGGGAAAATTGTGGGATAGTGTTACAGCGTGAAAAAAAAATGATATTTTCCTAATTTTATTTGTTTTGTGATTCTCTGATATGTTTACAAAACAATAAAGCAAAAAGACGTAATCATCCCTAAAAACTAGGCCTATTTTCAATGGCCACTCTATTTCCAAGGTAGCGAGCAATTGGTGTAAATTGGTAGAAAATTCGAGGAAAAATTTTAATTTAGAAACATTCGATACACGAACTCAGAGTAACCACAATACACATGTATTCTGACTATTTAACTGAGATATCAACACTCATCATGGAATGGAATTTTGTATAAAATTTATTTCATATTGGTATCATAAATAAACGTAAAATAATAGCAAAAAAATAAATTAATTATTGAGGAGGAATGTATTAATTAATTTCCCAAAATCGTTCCTCACTAACCTCGCGGGTGAAGCCAGTACTAGTAACTGCTAGTAAAAACATGAACGTCAAAATCTTGGCCTAAGTGAACAAAGTATATTTAAACCAGCAACATGAGATTCAAAAAAAAACATCCCGTTCACTCGCAATAAGTGCTTGATTTTTAAATTCCTCCGCCATTTGGTCAGGATAATTTTGTGTTTATGGGGACATTTAATATGATCAAACTATTGGGACTATCGATTATCTTAAGTTTAACCCAATAATAAATACATATACGATAAAATTAAATTTATGGTTTAAAAGCGGGGGTCTTCTATGCAGCGAGAATGGGACTAACCAAACTGTTGGATTTTCACCGACAACCACAAAATAAATTGGAGTCATTTCTGTATGTACAGGGTGAGTCAACGATTGGATGAAGTAGGTTTGTGCCTTTTCGGTGAAATTAACAAAGAAACTATATTTATTGTTTGATACAGTTTATTTTTACGCAGATTTTAAAAATATTTAGGACTCTACAGGGTGAGCCAAACAACTAGGACAGCATAAAGTTGTATTTTTTTAAATAGAACACCCTATATACGAATCGTATTTTCGATTTAGCTTATAATTTTAAATCTTTTTTATTAAGGGTTTACTATAACAAAACTTTATAGTTTCTGAGATAATTAAGTTTAAAGAAAAAAAGTCACATTTTCAAGCATCAATTCTAAATAACGTTTTCAATTTTGTGACAAATATATTCAAATTTGGAATTTAGCAAGGCCAAGGACAAGTTAACATAATTTTTACCTAATATTTGCAATAAAAGCTACAGGGTGTTGAACACATCGGCTCAAATTTGAACAAGTTTAAATGAATAAATATCTTTTTTTTAAATGGTACACTCTGTATATTTTCATGTTATTTAATAGAGTAATAAAAACCCTAAAAGTTTTGTTCAATATATCCTATACCTATTTATAATAGTTTTTGAGATATTTCAGTTTTTCTTATTTTCCATACTTTTTTACAGAAATAGTCTTCATTATCATAGTAGCCATGTAAAATAATAAAAAGAAACTACAGGAACAAACAGAATGTGGTTAAATACGATGAAATACATTATTCGTTATATTACAACGGCAATAGTTTAATTAAACATAATGTGAAAAAATTAACACAACAATAACGACAAGGCAAATACATATTTACTTTTATACTAAATTGAAACAAAAAAATTACCTATTAAGTACTGAGATTAATTATTTCTTTTTAATAAGTGTTCGAATAAACGACCCTCTTGTGCAATGTACAAATTTAGTATTTTTTGCAGATTTTCTCGGACCATGGACAAAATTAGTGGCGTTTTTGTTCTACAGGTATCCCTAATCCTGTTTCGCATATCTTTCACTGTTGTTGGTGGATTAACATACACCTTATCTAATGGGGTGATGTCGCAAGACCTTGGTGGCCACTCAATGAAACCTCCACGTCCAATCCATTTTTGCGGATATCGTTGGTCCAAAAACGCACGAACTTCACGATGGTAATGCGGAGGCGCACCATCGTGCTGGAACCACATACTGTCGAGCTCATCCCTATCGAGACCTTGAAGCAGTTGGCGTAGTTCTTCTTGTAGAAAGTTCAGGTAACTATGGCCATTTAGTGGTTCATTAAAAAAGTGGGGTCCAATAATTCGATTATGATGAATACCACACCAAACATTTAATGACCAGTGGTATTGATGTTGCACCTCTCTAATCCAAAATGGGTTTTCTGTGGCATAATAATGCATGTTGCGTCTATTTACGGCACCGTTACTTCTAAAAGTAGCTTCATTACTAAACATTACCTTGCATAATAAATTTGGATTTAATTGAATCTCCGCATTTATTGTACGACAAAAGTTTACACGACTTTCAAAATCCTGTCCATGCAATTCTTGGTGTAATTCCATGTGATATGGATGATACCTATATTTCTTGGTAGTACGATTAGCGGTGGATTGTGATGTTTCACATAATGCTGCTAACTGACGGCTACCAATATAAGGATTTTCCTGAACATTTAAAAATACTTGTATTTCTTTTTGTTCATTAGTTACTGGTTTGTTGACCACTTTACGTTTTGGATAATCAACAGTACCAGAAGAATCAAATCTTTGCATTAAGTTTTGAAAAGTATGGGTATTAGGCTAGCGTCGATCAGGATACTTCATTTTGTAAATTCTTTGAGCAAGAAAGCAATTTTTTTGAGCCTCTCCTATTGTATAAATCATATCTATTAACTCATTCTTTGGAAAATTCATTTTACAATATAAGATGAATGCAAAAAAACCAAACGATACTACATAAAAACCAAAAGAAGCGATTGCGGTTATAAATTTGACACACAGAAAAATGTTCTTTTACATTGTTTTTGCCATGGCTACTATGATAATGAAGACTATTTCTGTAAAAAAGTATGGAAAATAAGAAAAACTGAAATATCTCAAAAACTATTAAAAATAGGTATAGGATATATTGAACAAAACTTTTAGGGTTTTTATTACTCTATTAAATAACATGAAAATATACAGGGTGTACCATTTAAAAAAAAGATATTTATTCATTTATACTTGTTCAAATTTGAGCCGATGTGTTCAACACCCTGTAGCTTTTATTGCAAATATTAGGTAAAAATTATGTTAACTTGTCCTTGGCCTTGCTAAATTCCAAATTTGAATATATTTGTCACAAAATTGAAAATGTTATTTAGGATTGAATTGATGCTTGAAAATGTGACTTTTTTTTCTTTAAACTTAATTATCTCAGAAACTATAAAGTTTTGTTATAGTAAACCCTTAATAAAAAAGATTTAAAATTATAAGCTAAATCGAAAATACGATTCGTATATAGGGTGTTCTATTTAAAAAAATACAACTTTATGCTGTCCTAGTTTTTTGGCTCACCCTGTAGAGTCCTAAATATTTTTAAAATCTGCGTAAAAATAAACTGTATCAAACAATAAATATAGTCTCTTTGTTAATTTCACCGAAAAGGCACAAACTTACTTCATCCAATCGTTGACTCACCCTGTACAGTAGGTGTAAAAAATAGAGCTTTTTACGTTGAATAAAAAGTATTATTAAAGATAAACATTTATATTAAAAATATTCCTTTTAGGTCGCAGGGTAGGGACTTTTATATGCCCCAATTGTCAGAAATGTTTCACCAGAGTAGACAACTTGCAAAGACATATAAAGCATATTTGTGGAAATGACACTAGACCGTTTGCGTGCAACGTGTGCAACAAAAACTTTAAACTGAAGTATCATCTGAAGACTCACGTGTTGGGAGTGCATCTCAAGAGACGGTTTCCGCATCAGAATAAACTTTCTTTGATGCAATTGGATGAAAATTACAGTAATAGTATTTTCCAATAAAGTTATAAATCAGAGTATATTTAAAAGTGGCTAAAGTTTACAGAACATGTGAAATGTGGGAGATACAAATTGACCATCATTTCAAAATAGTGTTCAAAACATTCCTTTTAGATTAAATATAATTAAAATATGTAGCCCCTCATCTTACATATATAAATTCATTGGATGTTTATCCTAAATATTGTTAAAAATAAGAAAAAACCTTTTTTAACAATAAAAATATCATTATAAATGATTAATGTATTTTTAGTTGTTATTTGCATGAACCCATTAATAAACCAGTATTTAGGGTTTAGAGTAATGTTTTTACATGGAAAAGTAATGGTAGTATTTCGTCCGAAAAATGTGAGTTTCAATACCTTTAACGTCTAACTACAGCTTGGAGCACAATAAAATTATATGTATATTAAATATAAAAGAATGAAAACCGTAAAATATAAAGGAAGCGTATGACGTCATCTCCCCTCGTACGATGCCTAGGCGCAAGATCATATGGTTTTTAACTATTGTTGGCGAAGCCAAAATAGATCGAACCGACATGTATAATTTAATAAAATTTTAATATTTTATTGAGGCCATAAAAAGTCATTAAACCATATTAAAGTAGATGTGTTAGATCATCAAAGAAATCAGGAACGGACCTGCAGCCACGCTTGTTGGGCCTAATTTTGACAGGTGTCATTTTACAGGGATGAAAACTGATTTTTTAAATACTTCGATAAATCCTCTTTAAAAAAGGTACTCTTAATTTATTTCGATAAAACTGGCGGTTTTCGAGATAAATCAGCTTATATGTGAAACACTCAAAAGTTACTAATGCTAAATACAAACAGGTAAAAATAAAATACGCAATTTATGGAAAAGAGCTATCTAACTCTTCGAAGGCCAGTGGATGTTATGCTGAAAAATTTCCAACTCGAACATTGCTATGTCTAAAAACCTTTCAGGTCGGTTTTACAAGAGATGGCGTAATAAATTCACACAATTCACATTTTTGAGCTCATGAAAACCCGCACGCTATAATTGAAAATAAATACCAACAAAGGTTTGTTGTAAATGTGTGGGCTGGCATCATCGGAAATAACTTTATGGGGTCATTTGTTTTGGAAGGGAGACTCAATGGTGAGATTTATTTACAATTTTTGTAGCAAAATTTAAATAATATATTGGAAGACGGAAATATTAAAGCTAAGAAACACAATTGAATCAAACAGCATGAAAACTTGTTGGAATCAATTTAGAGATGCTATTGTTAACAGTGGAAATGATTTGATCGGTCAGGGAAACTTCAAAGAAAAGAAAAAATGGATTACAAACGAGATATTGCAACTGAAGGAAGAAAGAAGAGCACACAAAAACCGAAATGAAGCTGAGTGCACGCAGTTGCAAAGACGAATAAGTGGAGAAATCCGAAAAGCTAGAGAAGAGTGGATAAAAGACAAATATAAAGAAATAGAAGAACTGGAAAAGAAGCATGAGCATTTTAGCGTCCACAAAGTCATAAAAGAAATAACGGGACGAGTAAAAACATTAAATCTCACTAGGCTTACGACGGATAACGATTTTACCAATCATAGAACTACACGAAATACTCAAACAGTGGAAGAAATATACTGAAAAAATCTTTTCAAATAATGATCCAAAAATATTTCAGGAACAATATGAAGGAGAAATCTCACCTGAAATACTTAAATCTGTAGTTATAAAAGCAATAAAGTCATGCAAAACGGGCAGAGTACCAGGGCCCGATGAACTATATATTGAGATCATAAAACTGTGTGATGACACACTCATAAGAATCTTCAACGTAATATACATATCAGGACAAATACCAAAAGACTGGTTCCACTCTACGTTCATACCGATACCGAAAAGACAGAATGCCACTAAATGCGATCAATGATGATAATTTTAATGAGCTATATCCTCAAACTCTTTCTGAGGATCATTTACAAAAGAATATAAAAAAGGTGTGAGAGAGAGATAAGCTGCTATCAGTCTGGATTTCGGGAGGAGTTTGGTACTAGAGAAGCACTTTTCAGCCTCACTATACTACTACTAAAATGCAGAGACCAAAGAAAAGACGTATACATCTGCTTTATCGATTATAATAAGGCATTTGATCGTGTAAATCACGCAGAATTAATAAAGTTCCTTGAGGACATGGGAATAGATAAAAACGATATGTGCTTTATTACCGAGCTATACAAACATCAAACTGCATCTGTAAGAATTGCAGATGATGAGACTGATAGTCTCCTTATTGAACGCAGGATACGACAAGAATGTGTGCTCTCTCCCCTTCTTTTTAATCTGTATTGCGAAAATATTTTCGAACGAGCGCTGCAAGGCACAAACGATGGCATCAGAATTAATGGTCACTTTTTGAATAATTTGCGATATGCTGATGACACCGCAATAATTGTTGATAGCCCCCCAGCTCTACAACGCTTAATGAACAATATCACGACAAAAGGAGATCAATTAGGGCTAAAAATTAACATAATTAAAACCAAGGTGATGGCCATAAGCAGAACACCGGTGCAGGCTAGTAGTACAGCAACCGGGATTCTATTACACTTTTGATCAACTGCGCATACGCAAAAAAAGACTAGTGTGAATATAACTTTAGAGGTATATAGTGTAAAAGTGTCCTAAAAGGTAATGTATATATATATATATATATATATATATATATATATATTTAGGGGGCACGTAGTGTAAAAGGATCTTATACGGTAGTATATAAGTTAACCTAGGAAGTTACATGACTTCTGGGTAGTAAATATAGGCTAAAATAGGAAGTCATATGAGTTTTAAATGTTCCCAAAGGAAAGTGTGTGATGAAGTGTAAGAGAGAGAAAGAGAAAGTAAGAAGGAGTAAGTTAGATCAGGAAAACATGTGAGTGAAAAAGGTAAAAATGTAACATTGACAACACTGCAAAACGACTAGAAGAGTGTGTGAAATTTGAAAGAGCAGCGGAGTCTAGACAAGGCTAGGTAAGGCGGGGCGAGGCAAGGTTAGGTAAACGAAAAGAAAATAAGTTTGTTGTACTACTCCGGTCAATATAACAGTGAACGGCAAACTAATACAACAGGTCGATAAATTTAAATATCTTGGGAGCCGGATAACAGCTGATCTGGAACCAGACGTGGAGTTACGTAGCCGAATAGAACAGGCTGGAGCAACATTTCCCGACTTGAAAATTCTATTAGACGATCAGAGCCTCAATCTCAATGTATGGCGTGGAGAGATGGACACTGAAGGCCGTTACGCTGAACAGATCGGAGGGGTTTGAGATGTGGGTCTTCAGGAGATTATTGCGAATTCCATGGACTGACCGAATAACCAATGCTAAGGTCCTAAGACACATGAACAGAGAAAGAGAAATGCTGTAGATCGTCAAACGTCGGAACATAGTCTATCTTGGAGACATCTTCCGTAACACCAAGTACTAGTTCCTGCAGCTGATAATGCAGGGAAAGATGGAAGGGAAACGGGGAATAGGTGGCAAGAAGCATTCGTGGCTCAAGAACATCAGAGAATAGACTGGTTTAGACTCTATCGCAAATAGTCATGCCCCTGATGGAAAGGACCACCGAAAATGTATGGATGTTTCGTCCCGATACCGGTGGTGGACTCATCAGTGGGATCCATCGGTATCTTTCCCAGACATCCTGTTTGTCATGCTTTCTACAAAACTTGGATTCCTATTTAGCCAAGTTTGGTCGGCAAATAATGGTGAGATGTTAGGTTTCACAATATGCCCCCCGCAAGGCATCTGCTTATCCGACTTTGACTACGATAGGAAGTCCAAGCCGTAGGAAAGCATATGCCTGAGAAAGACTGTGAAACGAACATCCTCGGTGGTCTTCCAAAGGTCAGGCCGGACTTAATCAAAGCCCTTGAGCGGTTTTTGACGTTTGTCCTATATCCGCCTCATGAGCGGTGTTGGACGTTTGTCGTATATCCGCCGTCCTGTCACGGTCGCCATGTCGCAAATAATCATGCCCCTGATGAAAAGGACATATGACTAGCGATATATGGATGTTTCGTCCCGATACCGGTGGTGGACTCATCAGTGGGATCCACCGATATCTTTCCCAGACATCCTGTTTGTCATGCTTTCTACAAAACTTGGATTCCTATTTAGCCAAGTTTTGTCGGCAAATAATGGTGAGATGTTAGGTTTCACAATAACTCCCACACCTTATTCAGAGCAGCTCAAGGCCGAACACAATTTGCATAAATTGTCGCCAACCTTCTTTAATTGGAGAGGGCACCATAAGATGATTGAAAGACGTACATTTTGATAGAATAATGCAAATGTGGTATATACATAATGTTTTTTACATAAAAACGGATTTATCTCGAAAACCGCCAATTTTATCGAAATAAATTAAGGGTACCTTTTTTGAAGATGATTGGCGAAAATATTGTAAAAATCCGTTTTCTGCTCTGTAAAATGACACCTCTCAAAGATTAGGCCCAATGAATGTAGCTGCAAGTCCGTTCCTAACTTCTCTGATGATCTAAAACAGTTTAATGACTCTTTATGGCCTCTATAAAATATTAAAATGTCATTAAATTATACAAGGCAGTTCAAAACTTAGACCCGTTAAGGTAAATCGCTGGGTGGGTTACCCTGTATCTCCGTTAAGGGACACTTTAGAAATTCTTTTTTTATGGCAAAGTAGAGTTATTTTGACCTCTCCTGTATTCTCCTGAGAAATTAGGAGGTACTTACTGGACACCCTGTATAAATGCAATTTTACATATTTCTACAACGAAGCGAAAAAACAAAACTTTGACAAAAACACGGTAATTATACTACTTGCTCGAATGTGCTAGACTAAAGGAATTCGTTAAGTTACTTTTTCTTTTAAAAGTAACGTCATTTTACTCTTTTAACAATCTTACTAAATCTGTCTATTTTTTAGGTCGTCGAACGAAAAATTTTCAGTGTCCCAACTGTCTAAATTGTTTTACTAGAGTAGACAATCTACAGAGACATATGAGACTTATTTGTGGAAATATTACTAGACCGTTTTTGTGCAGCGTTTGTAAAAAAACTTTTAAGCTAAAACACCATCTAAAGAACCACGTATTGGGAGTTCATCTTAGGGGTAGTTTTCCAGATCAGATTAAATGTTTATGGCCTAAAACTGAAGATAATTAATTTACTAGAAAAATATACAGAGTGTTTTAAAAATAGTTCATCGCTATTTTTAAAAGTTACTGTGTACAACGAAACTCTTAGGTAAAATAAAGAACATGATTAATGTGTATTCTTTAGTCGAAAAACATCCTCTATAATTACCAAACTATTATATCTTGTTTAACAGCGGTACTCGCGCCTAAAATGACCGGGTACTGACCTTCGTCCACGAACTTGACATATAAAACTGGATTTTAACCGGGGCTTTTTTACAATAAAGCTGTTATTTAACCAAATAGCTATAATATAAAATATGGCTTAAAAATGAATCGAGTCTAATTTCATCATAATTTTTATTAAAAAAAAGTTTTCAACTCCAAAGTGGATAAAGAAAGTGTTTATACAGTCTACATTTAAAGGCTAATCTATCTAAACAAAACAACATTTATACTTTAAATATAAAAAAGATTATACATTGAGGAATGAGATATTTTATCTTAATATATATATATATATATATATATATATATATATATATATATATATATATATATATATATATATATATATATATATTATTATAGAGGTATAGAACTTTTAAATGGAATAAAACAAAGATGAATTTTTTAAATTAACATGAAATTTACTTTTTTCGAAAGATAACCTTCTGGCATTATAATTTAAATATGACTTCTGGCATATGACCGCCACGGCTGGCTCGGACGTAGTCTAATCTGGAGGTCCAATTTTCGATAACTTTTTTCAACATTTGTGGCCGTATATTGGCAATAACGCGGCGAATGTTGTCCTCCAAGTGATCAATCATTTCGGGCTTATCGGCGTAGACTAGCGACTTCACATATCCCCACAGAAAATAGTCTAGCGGCGTTAAGTCGCACGATCTTGGAGGCCAATTCACGGGTCCGAAACGTGAAACTATGCAGTTACAAAACGTTTCCTTCAATAAATCAATTGTGGCACGCGCTGTGTGACATGTTGGGCCGTCTTGTTGAAACCACAGCTCCTGCACATCATGGTTGTTCCATTGATGACCGAAAAAGTCAGTAATCATGGCTCTATAGCGGTCACCATTGACTGTAACGTTCTGACCAGCATCGTTTTTAAAGAAGAACCGACCAATGATTCCACCAGCCCATAAAGCACACCAAACAGTCAGTTTTTCTGGATGTAACGGTGTCTCAACATACACTTGAGGATTATCATCACTCCAAATATGGCAGTTTTGTTTATTGACGTATCCATTCAAACAAAAGTGAGCTTCATCGCTAAACAAAATTCGCTTATGAAAATCGGGATCAACGACAATCTTGTTTTGCGCCCATTCACCGAATCTACGCCTTGCTAGGTGATCGTGTGGCTTCAATTCTTGCACGAGTTGGATTTTGCAAGCACACAAACCAAGATCTTTCCGCAAAATCTTCCATAAATGAATGGACACATATCCAATTCCTGTGCACGATGGCGGATAGATTGATTCGGGTCTTCCTCTACGCTACGCTCTACAGCAGCAATGACTTCTTCTGTACGCACTGTACGACGTCTCTGTGGATGCGTATTATCTTTTAGAGTAAACGTGGTGCGAAAACATTCCATAGTTAATCGAATTAATTGCTCTGATGGACGATTATGTTGACCGTAAAATGGACGTAGTGCGCGATAGGTATTTCGATGATTTTCAAAAAAAATTTGCACAATTTGGAAGCGTTGTTCAGGCGTCAGTCTATTCATGTTGAAATGCCAAACCAAACTAAACATAAATCACTTGACAGCTGACAAAATGGCCCCCAGTTAAAACAGTGTTGCCAACTTAAAGTTCTATACCTCTATGAAAAACACCCTTTATTATACATGGTCAATCCAGTTTTATACGTCTAGGTTGTGCCATCGGCGTTTTAGCCCGAATTTTTTTGTTTTAATTTTTCATCAAATTAGGAGAAAAACGACCTCGATAACATAAAAAAAAGTGGTGCCAGAGACTCGAACGTCTTGGCCACCGCAATTTCTACGCGACTTTTTGTAGGTGTACCGCTTACCAAGTAACCCTGCTGAAATTGAAAGTCTATAATGGCAAGAAATACTTCTTTTTCTGTTATCCTGCTAACAAATCAACCAAATAAAAAACAAGCCTAGTTTCTTGCCATTTTTAGATAAAAATTTTTAGTGTTTGCTGATCTGTAACCTATAATCTGTGGTTACACTAAAGAAGCAATAAATTTAATGTTCTCAAATATATTTATAAATATTTAAGGTGCAGAGTCCTCTCTTGTATCTTTACACATTTTCTTCTTTAACTGAAATGAAAAATATGAAATATTAATATGATATAATCAATTTTTTTGGGACGCTGGCCGCCGCATTAAAATAAAGAAACACCCTGTACATCGTATTATAAATGTATTTTTTTCTACATTGTATGTTTTCCAAGTAACTTCTTCTCAGTATCTAGATTCAGGGGATAATACACATCTCTACACTCATACTTTTTCGTATTAAACATAGTATTCTCATTTTTATTTTCTTTTTGTCATAGAAACATGTTTATTTTTGTTTCAAGTTTTGGATTTCTTACTAGATATTATTATTAAGTTAAATTTTTGTATAGATATTTTTTATAATAAAATTATTTTGAATCTTTCAAATTTTTTTTTATTTTGCACTCGGACTATAACAAAATAGCGATTATGACCGTTATTTTATTTAGGTTCATTGCCGCGATTTAGTAGACGGGGGTGTAGCTTAGATGGTAGAGCGCTCGCTTAGCATGCGAGAGGTACCGGGATCGATACCCGGCACCTCCAAAGCCTTTTTTTTAATTGTGAAAAAAATATAATTTTTTTATAATTATTTCTGTTTGGAAAAAATTCATAGGAAAATCTGACAGTTTTCTTGAAAGTTATTTAATTATACTATTATTCAGAGTATACTTGGGTAATTATTTAGAATAGAGGTAACACCAAATTTTTCGCTGTATTCCCCAATTTCTAACTCCTAGAATATGAATCCCATGTTTTTATATATTTTCCAACATATTTCTTTACAATTTGCAACTGGTACTAAAACACGGTTGGACTTTTTGAACTATAGTTCTTTCACTATTCATAAGAATAGGTATACTATACAAAATTGAATAGTTTTAAAAAATTCATTTATTTTAACTATTATTAAGAGTATATTTTTTATGCATCTTAGTTTTAATATTAAAGATCTTCAATTTTTGTTGTTAATATTTATTAAAAGATATATTTTGATTAGTAGGTGACCTGTTGGCATATTGGTTCCGTTACTATTTCTTGTCATCGGGGGGCGTAGCTCAGATGGTAGAGCGCTCGCTTAGCATGCGAGAGGTACCGGGATCGATACCCGGCGCCTCCAAAGCTTTTTTTATTTTATCCATTTGTTAAATAAACTTTTGATTTTATTTTATATTATTGATAATTATAATTTTTTTCCAGTTTTTCAAATGCAGTTTATCTTTTTAATACGGGTTTTTCGTGTATTTAAATACTCATATATACAGGAATGGATGATCTTATACGTTCTTTATGAAAAATTTTACGTAGGGGTCGTAGCTCAGATTATAGAGCGCTCGCTTAGCATGCGGGAAGTACCGGGATGAACGCCCGGTGCCTCCAAAACTACTTTTTCTCTCCCTTAGTAATTTTAAAATATATATTCTAGACGTAGATTTTTTTAACATTCTTTTTTTTTAGTACCTCAACGTTTCTACTGTCCGACGTGTGGAAAAAAATATTCGTACAAGTATAATTTGAACCGCCATCTGAAGTATGAATGCGGCAACTTGAAGCCATTCAAGTGTCCTATATGTGAAAAAAGTTTTACTCAAAAAAGTACCCTCATGACGCATACATGGACTGTCCATAAACTTAATTGTAAAGAAATCAACCTTGTTGGGGATTCTGGGTTAATACTGATGAAAAAGTTGTAATGCGGATTTTAAGAATTACGTAGAGAGGGAAAGTTTTGCTTTCCTGTATAGGAAATATACAGTGTGTCCCACGACGAAACGTCGCGACCGATTTGTTGGAAACTAAGTCGAAGATGCGAAAAATGTTCGGAATTTCAGAGTGGAAATTTTGAACATTTATTATATACTTTACTTTACTTTACTTTATTCACCTTTAAAATCAATTTACATTGACATTTAGGCACACCACATATCCAAACAAATTTACACTTAGGTACATCACATATCCAAAATATACAGGGTGAGTCAACGATTGGATGAAGTAGGTTTGTGCCTTTTCGGTGAAATTTACAAAGAAACTATATTTATTGTTTGATACAGTTTATTTTTACGCAGATTTTAAAAATATTTAGGACTCTACAGGATAAGCCAAAAAACTAGGACAGCATAAAGTTGTATTTTTTTAAATAGAACACCCTATATACGAATCGTATTTTCGATTTAGTTTATAATTTTAAATCTTTTTTATTAAGGGTTTACTATAACAAAACTTTATAGTTTCTGAGATAATTAAGTTTAAAGAAAAAAAGTCACATTTTCAAGCATCAATTCAATACTAAATAACGTTTTCAATTTTGTGACAAATATATTCAAATTTGGAATTTAGCAAGGCTAAGGACAAGTTAACATAATTTTTACCTAATATTTGCAATAAAAGCTACAGGGTGTTGAACACATCGGCTCAAATTTGAACAAGTTTAAATGAATAAATATCTTTTTTTTTAAATGGTACACCCTGTATATTTTCATGTTATTTAATAGAGTAATAAAAATCCTAAAAGTTTTGTTCAATATATCCTATACCTATTTATAATAGTTTTTGAGATATTTCAGTTTTTCTTATTTTCCATACTTTTTTACAGAAATAGTCTTCATTATCATAGTAGCCATGTAAAATAATAAAAAGAAACTACAGAAACAAACAGAATGTGGTTAAATATGATGAAATACATTATTCGTTATATTACAACGGCAATAGTTTAATTAAACATAATGTGAAAAAATTAACACAACAATAACGACAAGGCAAATACATATTTACTTTTATACTAAATTGAAACAAAAAAAGTACCTATTAAATACTGAGATTAATTATTTCTTTTTAATAAGTGTTCGAATAAACGACCCTCTTGTGAAATGCACAAATTTAGTCTTTTTTGCAGATTTTCTCGGACCCTGGACAAAATTAGTGGCGTTATTGTTCTACAGGTATCCCTAATCCTGTTTCGCATATATTCCACTGTTGTCGGTGGATTAACATACACCTTATTTTTAATATAACCCCATAGGAAGAAATCTAATGGGGTGATGTCGCAAGACCTTGGGGGCCACTCAATGAAACCCCCACGTCCAATCCATTTTTGCGGATATCGTTGGTTCAAGAACGCACGAACTTCACGATGGTAATGCGGAGGCGCACCATCGTGCTGGAACCACATACTGTCGAGCTCATCCCTATCGAGACCTTGAAGCAGTTGGGGTAGTTCTTCTTGTAGAAAGTTCAGGTAACTATGGCCATTTAGTGGTTCATTAAAAAAATGGGGTCCAATAATTCGATTATGATGAATACGACACCAAACATTTAATGACCAGTGGTTTTGATGTTGCACCTCTCTAATCCAAAATGGGTTTTCTGTGGCATAATAATGCATGTTGCGTCTATTTACGGCACCGTTACTTCTAAAAGTAGCTTCATCACTAAACATTACCTTGCATAATAAATTTGGATTTAATTGAATCTCCGCATTTATTGTACGACAAAAGTTTACACGACTTTCAAAATCCTGTCCATGCAATTCTTGGTGTAATTCCATGTGATATGGATGATACCTATATTTCTTGGTAGTATGATTAGCGGTGGATTGTGATGTTTCACATAATGCTGCTAACTGACGGCTACCAATATAAGGATTTTCCTGAACATTTAACAATACTTGTAGTTCTTTTTCTTCATTAGTTACTGGTTTGTTGACCACTTTACGTTTTGGATAATCAACAGTACCAGAAGAATCAAATCTTTGCATTAAGTTTTGAAAAGTATGGGTATTAGGCTGGCGTCGATCAGGATACTTCATTTTGTAAATTCTTTGAGCAAGAAGGCAATTTTTTTGAGCCTCTCCTATTGTATAAATCATATCTATTAACTCATTCTTTGGAAAATTCATTTTACAATATAAGATGAATGCAAAAAAAAACCAAACTACACTACATAAAAACCAAAAGAAGCGATTGCGGTTATAAATTTGACACACAGAAAAATGTTCTTTTACATTGTTTTTGCCATGGCTACTATGATAATGAAGACTATTTCTGTAAAAAAGTATGGAAAATTATAAAAACTAAAATATCTCAAAAACTATTATAAATAGGTATAGGATATATTGAACAAAACTTTTAGGGTTTTTATTACTCTATTAAATAACACGAAAATATACAGGGTGTACCATTTAAAAAAAAGATATTTATTCATTTAAACTTGTTCAAATTTGAGCCGTTGTGTTCAACACCCTGTAGCTTTTATTGCAAATATTAGGTAAAAATTATGTTAACTTGTCCTTGGC